>WHVC01000200.1:0-44868 GCA_015178925.1 Russula emetica | reverse complement strand
TGGTCGCGAAGACTCTTCTGATTCTGGTGATGGTGATGGAGAGCGCGATAATGTTGGTTCAGAAGCTGGCGGTGAACTCGGTGATTCTTCCGCATCTCCATCTCCAACGTCACTAGTACTGTCTGTGTCTTCATCTTCTGCATGATCTTCTTGTGTCGAGTCGTCCTCAGCCTCACTTCCATTGTCGCTGCTGCTACAATCTTCATCATCACCGCCCTCGGAAGATAATAAAACTTCCTCCTCGATATCTTCCCGCTCGCCCCATATCTTCACCTCTAAGCCCTCTAGAACGAGTATGACACGTGCCTTGGGTGCACCGATCGTAGGGCCGAGCACGAGTGTAATGTACACAGTATCGGTACTCCGACGTGCAGGATTATGTGCAAGAGCCGTAGACAGCGCTGAGAAAGTTGTATGAAGGTGCGAGGAAAGCTCATCGAACGCGTTGATCATGTCAGAGCGTTTCTTAGCCGCGCGCGATGCGGACGATGAACCGGGAACCCCGCCCTAGCTGTGCAACGGGACTAAAAAAAAAAAGAAAGGTTAGCTGTTTAGCAAATTATGCGACATTTTAATAAAGGGATGCGAGCGCACAAGGGGACTTGACTCTTGAGGAAAAGCACGTGCCCGGAGCGCCACTGCAAGGCTTGCAGCCATATCTTCTTGAATTGTAGGTGTGTCCAGCTTAACGGAAGGAACCTTGAGCGCACGTTTTCTCACTGATGGTATTTCTGATCGTTGTGTGACTGCGTCCTGCTTAGGTGAAGTAGGCGTGGTCGTACTGAAATGTGTGCCATTCAAGGAGGCACCGTTGAAGAGGCACAAGAGGGAGAAGGGAAAGCTGAGATTGCGGGAGGAGGGAGGTAGGAGGGCGTCAGAGTGGGCATTTCTTTTCTGGATCCAACCAACAACGCTGTGGTTGGAGTAACAGGGCTCGTGTTGTGTTGTGGCCGCCTGGTCGAGTTTGACAGGTCATCACGTGAGCGCGTAAACCCACAAATGGGGCCTGGCGTGGTGGGTGTAGCGAGTGTGTAGCGTAGTATTATAAGTAACAGTGAACCTACAGTCTATGTACAGCATTAATTAAGGTTCTAAATCCTCTGGCCCAACTGCCTCTCCGTATCCTCCCATACAACAGTGTTCATCCGTTCTCTGGGTTGGTCTCGTCCCTGCCAGTGCATCCAGTCCCTTCGACCAGCCCAAAATGAAAAGCCAAGCGCAATCACGCAAGCCCATATATTCAGGTATAGAGTTTGGACATAGCATCCCCGCCCGGTCCAGGCATCGAGTATTAGCAGAAGGGATGGCATCGCGGTTGCCTCGGGTTGCGGCTCATGTGCATCCAGGTTGCGCCCAAAGGCGATCGAAAAAAGGTTTCCGCCCAGGACTGGGAAGATCGAAATGACACCCCAATTCTCAGAAAAGTGAGCTACAGATAGTTTGAATACAGAGAGCAATAATAAGAGAGGGATAATTTCCTACGTACCGAGACCCGAACCACTCGATGGATATTGTCGGCAACAAACCGAACCAACATCCGTAGCCGAGGCCTAGAAGCACGCTCGCCATCCAGAGGTGGCTTATATCACCAATTGCTACGAGCAACAATTGTGAGAGAATGAACAAAGCACACATAGCTGGCATGCAGAACGAGCGCGGGACGCGGAGACGCGACTTGACCATGTCCGCTACGATCCCAATGAGGATGCGCCCGGAGAAACTTGCCAGGCTTATGGCGGACACCTGCGCCGCTTGCCAGATAGCTGACTCTGCTTCGTCATAATCTGGTTTACGATGTGCGAGGAGGGCTTGGGCGATTGATCCGGCATTGTTGATATCTAACACGGTATTTGATGAGATGATGTAGAGATATGTGCGAAAGAGTCTTACACATTAAATCCCGTACCAGCCACTTCAAGTTGTTAAGCAGTTGTCGAAATCAATAGACTAAAGAAAACTCACAGAGAGCGTGCATGGAACACATAATCCAAAAGTCGATCGACTTCCATAGAGTCCATCTGTACAAGTTCACCCCGCGTCCTTCCACAAGATTCTTACTCTGAGGTTCTTCGATTGAATGAGATGTGCTTTCGGGGGTATCGTGGCTATGAAACCCACTTGATGGGTAAAGTTCCACCGAGTTGGACGGAGACTCATGATTAGGTTCGCGAGATTCTCCTTCATCCACCACATCGGACTGATATTGCAAATTTTTTGACCTAGAGCCGTAATGTCGGTGTTCATCCGAGTCAGCGGACGTAGCCAATGGCTGATAGTTGCTCGAGGACCCAGCCTCGACCGCAGTTGCCCCATGTGAGGGAAGGGGAATAATCCGCACGAAGAAGAACCCAAAGATCATAGGAATCGCAGTACCTAGCGCGAGTACAAGTAGAAAATCCGATGTATTGCCCGGGAAGAGAGTGTGCGAGATAGACGAAAAGAGAACGCTGAGAGCCCCAAAACCAGACATGACGAGACCGACGGTGACCGGCCCGCTAGAGGGGTGTGAGACACTAAGATAGGATATAAGATGTGTAGGACTCACCAGATGGTCTGGGAAATTTTGGCTGTGGTGTTTCATGGCACTGGCCATGCCCGCATGCCCGCCAACACCACTAAAAAAGCTACAGAAGACGAGGGTAATCAAGCGCAGCGTGCTCAGATCCTTTCCCTCGCCAAGCCCTGCGTCGAAGATGCCGCGTATTCCAGAATAACCAGACAGGAGGAGGATGAATGCGGCGATCAGAAGCGGTCGTGGGCCCCTCGCGTCGACAATTTTTCCCAAAAAACGGGGCCGCTCATGTACACACCAACTGAAATAAGATTAAAGGATGCGCAAAAAAGAAAAAGTGAGATGGCGTACTGTTTCCAGCAACGGCGAACACATTAGCTTGGTAGTGAGAGATGAAGACGCGCGCCTAATTGCGGAAGGTATGCTAGAAAGGCACATGTTGAGTAGTGTGGATGCAACGAAATAAACCCTATTGCGGACAAAGAAGAGACAGAGTTCGCCTGCCATGAGAGCGCGATGAGGTTAGATGGCATGCGAGCGGGAGTAAATCTCCCCGCAAGAAGAGCGTGCGAGATGCTCCGTTTCCTGATTCCCTGCTTGGTCGGTTCAGAATGACGACTCAACCACCAACGACCTACATGCCAAGAAAAACAAGGATATCAGCAGGACAAAGCTCCCAGAAGGAGTGACATACTAATTAGAACCTTAGCTGAGTGAAGCCCACACAGAGAAGAAGAGGGCAGAGTCGAACCTGGTGAAGCTGAACAGACCCGGAGTTGTTCTGGAACCATACATGACTGGAGAATCAGTGGAGATGGCCCGTAGGATGTGGTTTGGTGTCAAGGTGTGTTTAAGTACCGGGTATGCCTGACTGAAGATCCGGAAGAGCGAATGAATGGAAGAGCGAATATGAATGGAGCCAAACATCGGATGAACGGTCCGGCCACTTCTCTCCAAGGGAATGTCACCTAGACACTCGCACAGTGTCAGGTCATCCAACTCGGAGTTATACAAGTTCCACAGACCAAAATTGCGTGTACGGGATACGCCCCATCCCTTGAAGTGGGAATCCCAACTGTGTGTCCATCTCATTTCGCTCGCGCGTCTCTCAACCGAGATCGCCCACCCACCCCAGATGCCTCCGCAACCTCTCAACGCATCGTACAAAGCGTCCAGCCCCGCCATACCCCCGCGCCCATAGCGCCGCAGTACTCGTGGCACTGTTCGTAGGACGAGCAGGCGATCTTTATGTTCTACTTAGCCAGTAAGGTGTCAGTAGCAGCCTGAATGGAACCGACTGCTATACTTGAACTTGACAGACGAGCAAAGACGCTCAGCTCATATGCTGGTGACACCGCACTCCCAGGGGGAAGGATCGACGACGACGACAAGACGATTGAGGATACCGCGGTACGTCCTGACGCGTCCTCTCCCCCCTGTTCGTCGTTTGATTGTAACACGGTTGACCTTCAAGAGACGGGAAGCGTTGAGGAGGTCCTCTTTCTCTCCTACCTTTCATTGCGCTGGAATTCTGTGCTGAAACACCGTACATGGCGCACAGGATTGGTCTTCCGCAGACAAGGACAAACTGCCACTCCTTTGCATCCTCGACCCCTTTCTCGCCGGAAACGAGGTACTCGTGACTCCGTGCGTACCTCTACCCTTCCCATATCCACAGCACAATAACATCACCTATGACATGCACAGCGTAGTCGTACTCATTCTCGACAACACCCTTAAGGTCAGTCCACTCCTATTCCTCCGGTCATCGTTGCTCCCAATGCCAATACCCAACCAGCCAGTGCTGAACGCTCCCGAAGTAGACACCCTCTTCTCGCACCCACTCGCCTCCTTCCTCTCCACCACATTCCCCGAGCGCGCAGAGCCCAGAGGACCATTCCTGGAAGCAGAAGCGCACGCAGAGACAGCAGCCGTCGAACTGCAATACCACACCTACAGCGACGTTTCAGGACCCTGGCCTTCTACAAGCAGCACAAACACAGACTCGGCAGGGGCAGGCTCAGCAGGAGGTCACGTAGTGCGCATGCACCGATTCCCTTACAGGCCGCGAAGCAGGCGGCATCAAGCCCATATACGGTCTCACAGCGTGCGTGCGTCTTCTCTTCTCCCACACCACAATACACCACAATACTATTACTCCACCTTCGCCGCTATACTTACACAGCTTGCCCCTCGTCAGTGCGATCCTCATTCGCACCGCAGCTATCGCGTACAATCGTCCACCAGACTTTCCCGTACAGGCGCGTGGACAACCAGAGATCAACGAGCGTGTGGCTTGGTCCTTGCGTCACCCCGGAAGAGAATCGAAGAGACTATGCGGAGGGAGCGCTTCGATGCTGAGAGCGCCGCACGCGTTGGGATAAGTGGGAAGGCGGGAAGTGGAGGACCGGTAAATTCCGACAGCGGGTGTCGTCTCGACTGTGAATTCGGGAAACCAAACTTTGCTGAGTCTCGGCTGAGCTTCGTCCACGTTGATAATACTGTAATTACTGTATCTGTATGATTTTCATATAATGATGATTTGTTGATTTACCGGTGGGCATAAAATACATGTGAAATTAAAATAGTGGGTGAAAAAGGGACTGTCCATACAGGTGCTGTACGTATAAAAATCAAGTCCGGTATCATGAAAACATTGCTAGTCATCGAGACAAGAAAAAGTGCTGAATGCAAATGCAAATGCAAAAAAAGCCAAAAAAAAAAAAAAAGATTTCATAGAAAGAAATACTGACGAGAGAGAGAAACGTAAGTGGCTAAGCATGGCACAAGCGCACTCGTCACAAAACCAGCTGCTCCGTGTAAAATGCCCGAGCATTTACCAGTACACTGCATTTCGCGCGCGGACCACTGCGCCTCGACGTCCTCCTTCCATTTTTTTTCCGCGCGTCATGCTGGATCGACTTGACCAATACACGGAAACCTGCCGAGATGGGTCGATGATCCGAGATATCCGGTTCATATCGCTGGTAATGTAGCTGCTCTACTCGTGTCGCGTCACGCGCACGCCATAGCACACGGTCGCACCACGCCGGAATCCGCCGCTTTTTCCGAGGTATCGTACTCGGTGCTGTGAACGTCGTACTTGTACGTCGGCGGAAAGGTGATGGGACCTTCCATGAAAGAGCGTAGGCGGATATTGGTCTTCATTTCTTTCGTTAATTGGTCGTGCATCAACAAGTTTTGGTACGTGTTTTTGCTGGACGGACGATACGAACCGCGTCTCTGCGTTGATTCGATTCGGTAGTTCAGGTCCCCGCTCATCTTACATGGACAGTTAATATAGTTGGTGCGGAAAGTTGTGGCACCAGGTACTTACGAAGACAATCTCGTGGTCGAGAGCCATAGTCCCGTCGCCGCCGCCGACTAAAGCGAGGGTTTCGTGTAGAGTTTCCAACTCTGGGAAAAGCCTCTCATGCTCAATGATCGCCGCAGCATCTGCATTTCCGATCGCGAACTCGTCTGTGTCCGGCAGCTAGGTGACAATTTAAGAAGCACAGGGAAGTATCGTCTATAAGGAGTCTGACCGCAACGGCCCCCCTTGGAAAAAAACGTTGTGTCTAACTCTCGACATTGAAAATCCGGCAGCATAGCACATACCTTATTCCCAAATCTATTTCCCACACCCCGTGAGATGGTATGTGCGGCACAATCTCGAGTCGCCGACAGTTCCTTGGTCTTGATCATCACACAGCTCAACAACCCAACAAGCTCTTTAGTATAAAGAAGCTTGTACCGTTCATCTGGCAAAGCAAACGCTACTGCACCAACCAGCTTGTCTGCCCACCGTCGGTGTTCCCCGTGTAATGTAGTTGAAGCCCCTTCTAAACCTTCTTCTTCTTAATGAACTTTGCGACATTCGCTTTGTCGAGCGGCACAACCTCCTGAAGACCAAACACGATAATGTCGGGAGAGTCCACGCTCTTCAGTGCGTCGTACAGGAAGGAAGAATTCTCCTTGCTCCCAGACAATTGCTCGGGTTTAGTCGCGCCGATGTTCCATGAGACAAAAAGGACAGTTATGTTGCGGAACTGACTAAAGCTCTTCTCCAGCTTGAAGAGCTCAGTGTCTGTGAATGACAAATGAGTAACCTTTTGAGACGGAGGATCCTGCCAAAAATAGTCACCTTGCCAGTCCGCTCCCAAAAGGCCGTCCCAAGATTTGACATGGTCATCTCGACCAACGCTATAGACGCACAGCCTGCCGATCTTGTCGATGCTGTAGGGATCCACTGCGATCTTCTGCAACGGCAGTACGGAATGGCTATTCCAGTGAGCGACCCAGTTATTGGTCATAACCCAAGGGCGGGACTCGACACTATACACCGCAATAGTGCCGTTCCTTCCACCGACCCATAATCGATCATTGATTCCCACGAGACAAAGAACATCCGAATTTGAGATACGCATAACTTCCTCACACACAGGAACGCCATCGTCCGTCGCCGTCGACCAGATCGTGACGAAGCCACCTTCGTGACCAAGATAGACATGATTTGGATGTGACGGTAGGATTGTGCCCGACGTGACCGTTCCAACGTGCTCTGTAGGTAATACAGAGCGAGTCGCAGATCCTGGATTCAGGACGTCGTAGATGCGCACAGCTGGGCCTCGTGCCCCGGCAGCCGTTGTTTCGCGCGCGGAAGTCCACAGCTTGCCGGCGAGAATCTCCACGAATGCTTGGCGTTCGGATATGCGCGAATGGCGAACCTGAGCGGAGGCAATATGGAGGTCCTCTCCAGCGGCCCCGGGCATCCAGGTGGTCACCTTTCCACTGTCATCAACGGAAATCATTTTATCGCTATGGCGGATTATCCACGTGATGGCATTCAGATGAATCGAGACTCTTGAACCCATAAGCTGGCCACTCGTCACGTCGAGCTCATACATGTTGCCATCTTTCGTACCAATCCAGACATAGCGGCCTTTGTCCTGAGCTGCATTTGCCGGGCAGAACTCAAGGCTGGTAGCTTTGAGTTCCTTATGTCCAAAGTCTTTGTGGTCGAGGGACAATATCGGACTCTCTGATAGGCTAAGATCATAGACCTTGACATGGTGTCCTTTGGCTGTAACATATACGTGGCCGGCAGCACATATGATCGCTGAGTGTGGTTGTGTCTGAACTTGAGCGGTGTCGTATTGTGACAATTAAGGACAGGGGGTCGTCGCGATGAACGACTAGTGTCCGGCATTGCATTCGCGAGTTTAGTTTTGGCGTCCTCTTCTTCGGTGAACTCTTCTGATTCGTCGTCATCACTGAGAGTGGGACGGACGGCAGGTAGCCTATCACCAAGACCAATGATACGTGTCGGCGGCGGCGGCAGCTTGCTAATCGCAGAACCATACTTGCGGCTCCCGGTACCTGTCTCACCGTTCGTAAAATCGGCCTCCGTGGTCTGACTACCAGCATCTACATCGTCTGAGTCGAACGTACTTTGTTTTCGGGGCGGAGCGCGTGGGTAGGAGGCAGACGCAGAGATCGCACGGGAATGGTAAATGTGAGGTGTCTGATGCATCGAGGGTATTCGTGATGGAGGTGGAACAGGGTGGACCGGAGGGGGGCGTCTGTCCCGATGCCTTACGCATCGGGTGCGGGGGGGAAGAGGAGGAAGAGCCATCAAGAGGTCGACGCGAAGGGAGCGGCGGAGCTGGTGTCCCCGTGAAGGGCGAGACGGGTGATATCGAGAGCGGCTCATCTGTCATTTTGGAAGTAATGGAGCGTAGAGGGATCGCTGGAGGTAGATCGTTCCCATCGCCTTCGCTGGGTACACGGCTCATATTACTGGATGAACTTGCGCTAGATCTACCAACCGACGACTGTGAGTCCCGAGGGGTCGCGTATAGGGCGGGTTTAGGTCGCGAATGTTGAATATCAAGGGCAAAAGCATTCGTACGAACCGCCTCGTCATCAATTTCTGGCTCATCGTCAGGATCTGGAGGAAGAGATGAGCGGGCAGGGCGACGTGGTAGTGGTGGCTTTTGGTTGGGGCGGGGAGTGATGGTA
The DNA here is from genome assembly GCA_015178925.1 of Russula emetica. Classification (NCBI taxonomy): domain Eukaryota; kingdom Fungi; phylum Basidiomycota; class Agaricomycetes; order Russulales; family Russulaceae; genus Russula; species Russula emetica. The sequence goes on along the minus strand of WHVC01000200.1, from coordinate 36,335 downwards.
GGAAGATCGTCTCCGGAATTCGATTCAAACGGGTCTTCAAAGGGTGTAGATTGTATGGCAGCTGGTTGCACGGGGCGACGCGGCCGTGGAGGTGGGACAGTACCTGTTGAACTAATAAATGGTAAGCCTTCTTTCTGAGACCAAAGCCGGTAGCGCATAATCGTTGGATATAGCTTCAAATGGCTATCTAGGAAAACCACACACTCACCTCAGGTTGGCTCGTGTCGAATCACTGTTATTACCTCCATTAGAATTTCCCTCTACATCGCTGGTCTGATCTAGACGAAGATCGGGTACAGGAGGCGGAAGCCTAGTTGCAAGACGTTGCTTGGTGGAAGGTGGTGGACTCCTGCTCTCGGGTGCATTATTTGGTTCCAGGGTAGCGCGAAGTCGAGGAGAGGTAGAAGGGGATGGCGATCCGATTTGTTGTTTCGGTCCCCGTGACGGCGGGGGCGGGGGTGGAGGTCGTTTACGCAGAGAACTCGTTTCGGAATGAGTCAGAGAGTCAGATTGACCGTCGGATAATGGTGTCGGCGAGGATCGACGGCTGACTGATGGCCGAGAGCCAGATGACACGGTGTTGTCACCCGGTCGAAGAGAGGCATTAGAATTTGCAGGGGTGGCTTGTTTAGCTTTCTGCTCGAACAAACTCCTGAGGTCCTTCACGGGCGGGGTAACGCTGACTTGGATGTCTTGGGAGTTGGAGTTGGCAGACATCCTTACAGTAAAGGAGAGAGACAGCGAGGTAGGTGAAATAAGAATGGGTCAGTCCGGGACGAGTTCGGGATGAGACCATATTTCCTTATTCGGATAACTTTCCCCGAGCTCCCGGTGTCTGGACTCTGGACTGGTATCTGCTGGTAAGTTATGCGTAACATTCTGAAAGCAGTAACTGATATGACAGCGTCCTCTAAGTCTTCCTCCTTTTACTGGGTGTGCCACCACGCCCGGGTTGTTCTCTGGCCTTAGAACCCCCTCTGTCCTCCCTAAGCCTTTTGCTCGATCTCAACCCTCTGCCAGGATCGGAGTTGCCAGACAGCAATGCAACCTCCGTACTATCATCACCGATTCCTGGGCTGTCGATTCCTCCGGCGGTGATTCGTGAGCTATTATCCTCACTAACACTGACTCCAACGGGGGTCTTGGGTTCGCGCTTGGCTGCCGTTGGTGAGGTCGGTGCTTGAAGGGGTGGTTGAGTATCCATTGAATGGTCCTCCTCCAATAATGGTTCCAGAGCCAAACCTGGAACTGGCGCGCTCGCTGGTCCGAGTATTTTCGAAGGGGAGGTTGGGTGTGCCAGTGATTTACCGTAACTCCTGTCAACAGTTGTGAACTGGTTGAGAAATGGTGACTCATTCTCGTCGCCATCGCCTGTCTCTACGCTGAAACTCTTATTAAAACTCGACACCCGCGAGGCCGTCCTCGGCGTGCGAGGGCGTTCAATTTCGGATTCGGAACCTTGCACGTCAATGCTGGTGGGCTCTGACTGCGCGGTCATGCACTGCATCAAAGAGCGGTAACCTGCCTGGACAATACCAAAGAATCTGGAGTGCCTGCTAAATAACACGTCCAGACAGCCAATGAGATGAAGTACGAACCTGACATCCTTCGTATAGACCCGCAGAAGTACCTCTCCAAATTGGTTTGGCATAAGCAGAGACAGGTCTCCTCGCTGTACATGAAAACACTCTAGTAGGTATTGATTGGAAATAGTGTTCAGAAAGCTTTGAATGCAGTAAAGCATACCATTGGGCCGCGTTTTCGGATAGAATTTGACAAATTTCAGGGGGTTCTTGTCTTTCATTCCGTAATGCATCGTGGAAAAGGTTACAATCACTTTATCCGGCGTGAGATCTCGGATATCCTCAGGAGTGATGACGTTCTCCTCGTTGTCAATTTCGGGGTCTACTCCAGGAGCAGGCCGCCTCACGCGCGTAGAAGACTCTTTCTTCGCTGCGGCAACAATACCCGCCGCGGTTACATTCTCCTCAAGCAGCTCGCGGTGTTCCCAGTCAAAGACCTTGTAATCTACGCAACGGTAAAGATCCCGATTCTGTATGCGTTCAAGAATCTTCTGTGCCTCCAGGAGTTCCTAGAGCGATACGTTATCGTCTGAACCGGTAAGGACTTGGGAGGATATGGGTGCTCACCGGAGCCTGGGAGCGTTGGATCTCGGTCTTGATATCGTCAGTGAGTCCGAGGTATTTCTTCGGGTCATTAATATAGCTTGCGATCTTCAGATATGGCTCTGCCGCTAGCATCGCATCAACGATCATACGGTCGATCGCTTTGGCTATCGGTTCTCTATTTAGTATCCCAAGCAGGCGTGATATTTTGATAACGGACCAGTTTTGTGATTGTATATGCGCTTGTGCAAACTGAAGCGGGTATAACAGAGCTCATATATCTGGTTTGCGTCTTTACTGTCGTAACAAATCTGGTCTTCAATTACCCTGGCCGAGCTTATGAGACTATAGTGTTTGAGTTATCTCAGTTTGTTGAGAACGACAAAAAGCCCATACCGAGTTAGAGAGAGATTCTGGTTATCGCCAATCGCCCGGGTATCACGTGCAATATAGTCGAATCTTAGAGGACGCAATCAGAACAGGACCTTGGAATGAAAGGCAAATTTACTTGTCTACGTCGATACCATTCCTCTTATTGGAAACGATCTCGAATAAGAAAGGCTTTTCATCACTGAAAGTTAATCAGTGTGACTGAGTTTGAGGCGCATGAACGCGATTACGGACGGACCTGCATCTGGCCTGGTCACCAGCAATAAGCGCTTTGATAAATTCGACATCTTGTTTTGGGATATCCATGTCGTATTGCTTCATCATATCGTCAAACATCATCTCCGATGCATCCTCGTGCTGCCAATTCCTATCCTTGGGTAAAAACCCTGCTTTCCTATTGCGGATGTAAATGATTCGGCAATGTACTTAAGAAGGCGTGACTCACAGCGCACCAGGAATGTATCCGCCATCCCAAGTGTGGCTCCATGGTCCATGGCCAATGTCGTGACAAAGGCCCGCCAGCTCGACACACCTAACCTCACGGTCGGTAATGTCCAGTTCAGGTTGGGCATCCTTGAGATGCACAACCATTTGGCGAGCCAAGTAGGCGACACCTGATTCAGAGTAAGGCGCATATATCCAGCTCTCGGTATGAGATGCCCACCTAGGCAGTGCTCAAAGCGATTGTGCGATGCTCCGGGCCAGACGTAGTAACAAAGCCCTAGCTGCTTGATGTGACGAAGACGTTGGAAGTGCCTCCTGTAAAAGAGGGAAAAAACCACAATCAGATAAGAACAACGGTATTCAATGGCATATAATGAGCATACGTGTCCACAACTCTCCAAACATGGGGTCCCATAGTCACTGCGTCGATTTAGAATACTGCTTGCTTGCTAGCCAGAGCGTGCGACGCACCGTAACCATGAACATTGTCGTATATCGACCGCATACTGTCCACTTTTCGTGTCCTCTGACGGGGTAGTGTGCAAACGCCATCTTCCATCCGAGTCTTTGATATATTTGATAGTTAGACGCGCTTTTGAACATGACTTGCTGCCTTGCGGCGCGCAGCGTGCCCGATCTGCTTCTGAGAATCCGCCTGAGAACTTCCGCGAGAAGAGCGGTTTCACAAGATTTACCTTGATAGGTATGCGGAAAGACTTGCGGCTGCAGCTAGCTAGAGTGTGTCGTGTGTCGTTGGGGGTGAAAAAAAAGGGAGGCAAAGAGACGAATCAACATGCCGGTTCACTAAGGACGGCGTACTGGCGCTACCACAGGGAGAGATCGCAGGTGAGCCGAGATTTGGCTTGAGAGATCCCCGTCCAGCCCATGCGTGCCGCAGCGCGCGACGAGTGCGCGACGTTGATTACTCAATCCCCTTACTCGAGCGCTCGAGCGTCAACAAATCTGCAAACGCGGTACACGAACACCGCGGTCCATGAACGTCAGGTGAATCCCTTACACCTCCACGCCCCAGTGTCCTATGCAGCATGCTTTGCCAAGATGTACACGTCTTGGACGGCTACCAAAGTTCACACAAGGGATACCTCGCTTTCGTCCTGCACCCCTTTTCCAAGTCCATCCACTCGTCCGCATCCGCACTCACAACCCAGTGACTCTGCCGAAAAACGTCAAGGATATATCAGACCATCTTCCGGATTGGCTGGCTATTGAAGCGAGGGAAAGCCGAGGGAGCCAAAGAAAATTTCCAAAGTTGCCTCTCCAAGATGCCTCTAGGGCATAAGTATTCCAACCCCCGTCGATTCTTGTACGAGCGCGGAATTGCTAATTTTCACAACTACGAGCGTTTCAAGGGTGCCCTCGAGCTTCACCGGCAAATGAATGCAAACAGAATATTCGCATCCCACGAGCTCCGCGCCAAACTACTTGTCTGTTCGAGCATTGTCGAGACACCTCATGAACAGGAACAAAAACCTCGAATCCCTCTTTGATGAGCTCTCCTACATCCTTTCCCTCCCCTCGTATTCGCAACGTAGTCTTTGCCAGCTCCTGGATGTCTTGAAAAGACACCCCCTTGTCGATACGCAATTTGTTAGCAAATTAGTCGATAAGTATGTCGACTCTCGAGGATCGATAGACGGATTGGAGCCAAACACCATCAGCAAGCTCGTATTATCCTATGCACACGTTGGGGACATGGACGCTGCGGAAAGTCTCGTCGTATTACACCAAGACCCCCTTTCGATGACGACCTGCGAATCCAGCGCCCTATACGACTTTAAACATGGACGCAGTCAAAGCCTATTCACAAATTAAGTACCTTGGTATCTATGGGCTGTTTGTGAAAGGCGGCATGATAAATTACGATCAATGTAAAGCACTAAGAAGCTGGACGTGTCTTTCCGTTGAGCCCCTTATACACACCTGCTGGATGTGTAAGCGAAAAGACACTGTCGAGCAACTCGAGCCGTAATGGCACTGCGAACACGATTAGAACGCAATAAAATTTTAAATGACTGTATGTATTCGGCCTCTCGCGACGTATATGCGAAGTTATGGAGAGATGGAGGGTCGTCTGCACGACTTGCAGCCGATTTATGTCTATTGCATTGTCCATTAATATTGGCATCCGGTGCTCGTTGAGCAGATGACTCGGAGCGCTGGGAATTTCGATCGTCTTAAATGCATCGTGCCTACCTCAGGCTCGCCTTCAACCCACTGGTTCATCACACTTTTCTTCACATCCGATCACCGTGATCCGGAAACCCCGTCAAGCATCACAGTTGAATCTGATGGACACAGTACAGTACTGCCAAGTACAACATGGATTGTGACCAGCACCCTTTCATACTCATACCCAATTCGAGTCGTCACATCGCGTCCTTTCACCCTTCACCCTTCACGGTATCACAGGCCACCCTCCACCACTGTACCATGCAGATACCCCCAGCTCCACAACTTTTGGCTCCAAAAACTCCCACTTCGACACCAGCTAGCTTGCATGCAGTCTCAACTCTCAAGTACAGACAATCTAGATGTCATTGATGTAGACCGTAACCGAACCAGCGCGTCTGTGACACTGGTGAGCCTTCTTTCTGAGAGCAAAGCCGCGGTAGCACACAATCGTTGGATATGGCTTCAAATGGCGATCCAAGAAAACACAGCACTCACCTCAGGCTAGCTCGTGTCGAATCACTGTTATACGTCCCTTTAGAATTTCGCTCTACATCACTGTCTGATCTAGACGAAGATCGAGTACAGGAGGCGGGAGCCTAGTTGTAAGACGTTGCTTGGTGGAAGGTGGTGGACTCCTGCTCTCGGGTGCATTATTTGGTTCCAGGGTAGCACGAAGTTGAGGAGAGGTAGAAGGAGATAGCGATCCGATTTGTTGTTTCGGTCCCCGCGACGGTGGGGGCGGGGGCGGAGGTCATTTACGCAGAGAACAGTCAGTTTGACCGTCGGATAATGGAGCGAGGATCGAACGGCCGAGAGCCAGATGGCTCGGACAACTTTCCCCGAGTTCCTGGCATCTGGACTCTGGGCTGGTATCTACTGGTATGCGTAACATTCTGAAAGCAGTAACTGATATGACAGCGTAAGAAAGCAAGTCTCGTCCTCTAAGTCTTCCTCCTTTTACTGGGTGTGCCACCACGCCCGGGTTGCTCTCTAGCCTTAGAACTCCCTCTGTCCTCCCTAAGCCTTTTGCTCGATCTCAACCCTCTGCCGGGATCGGAGTTGCCAGACAGCAATACAACCTCCGTACTATCATCACCGATTCCTGGGCTGTCGATTCCTCCGGCGGTGATTCGTGAGCTATTATCCTCACTAACACTGACTCCAACGGGGGTCTTGGGTTCGCGCTTGGCTGCCGTTGGTGAGGTCGGTGCTTGAAGGGGTGGTTGAGCATCCATTGAATGGTCCTCGTCCAATAATGGTTCCAGAGCCAAACCTGAAATTGGCGCGCTCACTGGTCCGAGTATTTTCGAGGGGGAGGTTGGGTGTGCCAGCGATTTACCGTAACCCTTGCCAACAGTTGTGAACTGGTTGAGAAATGGCGAGTCATTCTCGCCGCTATCGCCTGACTCTACGTTGAAACTCTTATTAAAACTTGACACCCGCGAGGCCGTCCTTGGTGTGCGAGGGCGTTCGATTATACCATCGGATTCGGAATCTTGCACGTCAATGCTGGTGGGCTCTGACAGCGCGGTCATGCGCTGCATCAAAGAGCGGTAACCTGCCTGGACAATACCAAAGAATCTGGAGTGCCTGCTAAATAACACGTCCAGACAGCCAATGAGATGAAGTACGAACCTGACATCCTTCGTATAGACCCGCAGAAGTACCTCTCCAAATTGGTTTGGCATAAGCAGAGACAGGTCTCCTCGCTGTACATGAAAACACTCTAGTAGGTATTGATTGAAAATAGTGTTCAGAAAGCTTTGAATGCAGTAAAGCATACCATTGGGCCGCGTTTTCGGATAGAATTTGACAAATTTCAGGGGGTTCTTGTCTTTCATTCCGTAATGCATCGTGGAAAAGGTTACAATCACTTTATCCGGCGTGAGATCTCGGATATCCTCAGGAGTGATGACGTTCTCCTCGTTGTCAATTTCGGGGTCTACTCCAGGAGCAGGCCGCCTAACGCGCGTAGAAGACTCTTTCTTCGCTGCGGCAACAATACCCGCCGCGGTTACATTCTCCTCAAGCAGCTCGCGGTGTTCCCAGTCAAAGACCTTGTAATCTACGCAACGGTAAAGATCCCGATTCTGTATGCGTTCAAGAATCTTCTGTGCCTCCAGGAGTTCCTAGAGCGATACGTTATCGTCTGAACTGGTAAGGACGTGGAGGATGTGGGTGCTCACTGGAGCCTGGGAGCGTTGGATCTCGGTCTTGATATCGTCAGTGAGTCCGAGGTATCTCTTCGGATCGTTAATATAGCTTGCGATCTTCAGATATGGCTCTGCCGCAAGCATCGCATCAACCATCATATGTTCGATCGCTTTGGCTATCGGTTCTCTATTTAGCATCCCAAGCTGGCGTAATATCTTGATAACGGACCGGTTTTGTGGTTGTATATGCGCTTGTGCAAACTGAAGCGGGTATAACAGAGCTCATATATCTGATTTGCGTCTTTACTGTCGTAACAAATCTGGTCTTCAATTACCCTGGCCGAGTTTATGAGACTATAGTGTTTGAGTTATCTCAGTCTGTTGAAAACGAAAAAAAGCCCATACCGAGTTAGAGAGAGATTCTGGTTATCACCAATCGCCCGGGTATCACGTGCAATATAGTCGAATCTTGGATACGCAATCAGAACAGGACTTTGGAATGAAAGGCAAATTTACTTGTCTACGTCGATACCATTCCTCTTATTGGAAACGATCTCGAATAAGAAAGGCTTTTCATCACTGAAAGTTAATCAAGTGTGGCTGAGTTTGAGGCGCATGAACGCGATTACGGACGGACCTGCATCTGGCCTGGTCACCAGCAATAAGCGCTTTGATAAATTCGACATCTTGTTTTGGGATATCCATGGAGTATTGCTTCATCATATCATCAAACATAATCTCTGATGCATCCTCGTGCTGCCAATTCTTATCCTTGGGTAAAAACCCTGCTTTCCTATTGGCGGATGTAAATGACTCGGCAATGTACTTAAGAAGGCGTGACTCACAGCGCACTAGGAATGTATCCGCCATCCCACGCGTGGCTCCATGGTCCGTGGCCAAGGTCGTGACAAAGGCCCGCCAGCTCGACACACCTAACCTCACGGTCGGTAATGTCTAGTTCAGGTTGGGCATCCTTGAGATGCACAACCATTTGGCGAGCCAAGTAGGCGACACCTGATTCAGAGTAAGGCGCATATATCCAGCTCTCGGTATGAGATACCCACCTAGGCAGTGCTCAAAGCGATTGTGCGATGCTCCGGGCCAGACGTAGTAAGAAAGCCCGAGTTGCTTGATGTGACGAAGACGTTGGAAGTGCCTCCTGTACAAGAGGGGGAAAAGCACAATCAGATAAGAACAACGGGATACAATGGCATATAATGAACATACGTGTCCACAACTCTCCAAACATGGGGCCCCATAGTCACTGCGTCCATTTAGAATACTGCTTGCTTGCTACTGTAGCCAGAGCATGCGACGCACCATAACCATGAACATTGTCGTTTATCGACCGCATACTGTCCACTTTTTGTGTCCTCTGACGGGGTAGTGTGGTAACGCCTTCTTCCATCTTTGATATATTTGATACTTAGACGCGCTTTTGAACGTGACTTGCTGCCTTGCGGCGCAGCGTGCCCGATCTGCTTCTGAGAATCCGCCTGAGAACTTCCACGAGAAGAGCGCCTTCAAAAGATTTACCTTGATAGGTATGCGGAAAGACTGGCGGCTGCAGCTAGCCAGAGTGTGTCGTGTGTCGTTGGGGGTGAAAGAAAAGTGGGACAAAGAGACGAGTCAACATGCCAGTTTTACTAAGTACTGCGTACTGCGCCACCACAGGAGAGATCGCAGATGAGCCGAGATTTGGCTTGAGATCCCCGTTCCGGCGGCCTCCGGCCCATGTCGCGCGCGGCGACGTTGATTACTAATCCTCTGACTCCTTGACTCAAATCTGCAAACGCGGTACCGTACAGTACACGACCACACCCCGCCCCATGAACGTCAGGTGAATCCCTTACGCCTCCACGCCCAGTGTCCTATGCAGCATGCTTTGCCAAGATGTACACGTCTTGGACGGCTACCAAAGTTCACACAAGGGGTACCTCGCTTTCGTCCTGCACCGCTTATCCATCCACTCGTCCCGCATCCGCATCCGCACTCACAACACAGTGACCCTGCCGCAAAACGTTCCCAATGGTCAAGGATATATCAGACCATCTTCCGGATTGGCTGGCTATTGAAGCGAGGGAAAGCCGAGGAAGCCAAAGAAAATCTCCAAAGGTGCCTCTCCAAGATGCCTCTAGGGCATAAGTATTCCGACCCTCGCCGATTCTTGTACGAGCACGGAATTGCCAAGTTTCTCAACTACGAGCGCTTCAAGGGTGCTCTCGAGCTTCACCGGCAAATGAATGCAAACAGAGTATTCGCATCCCACGAGCTCCGCGCCAAACTGCTTGTCTGTTCGAGCATTGTCGAGACGCCTCATGAACAGGAACAAAACCTCGAATCCCTCTTTGATGGGCTCTCCTACATTCTTCCCCTCCCCTCGTATTCGCAACGTAGTTTTTGCCAGCTCCTGGATGTCTTGAAAAGACACCCCCTTGTCGATTCGCAATTTGTTAGCAAATTGGTCGATAAGTATGTCGACTCTCGAGGATCAATGGGCGAATTGGAGCTAAACACTATCAACAAGCTCGTCTTATTCTATGCGCACGTTGGGGACATAGACGCTGCGGAAAGTCTCGTTGTACTACAGCAAGACCCATCTCCCGTTCGACGACGACCTGCGAATCCAGCGCCCTATACGACTTTAATAAGCTCTCTTGTGGAGAGAGGCGCTCTGGCTACTAGACGTTTAAACACCCTACTGGATAAAGTGGAGCATTCACAGATTCGAGTTGACCTCCCCTTCTTCAGCGTACTCGTTCAGAGAGCCGTACGAACGGAGAACTACCATCAGGCGTTCGCCCTATACGACACGATTCTGCGACAAGAAGGTCCCCACATGATTCCAGACTCCTTCATCTTCGGCAGTCTCCTCAACGCGCTCCAGCGCATATGGACTTGCATAAGTCCGAGTCTTCGTCGCGCACGTTGTCCCCCGAACGCACCCACTCCACGCCGATTCTTCCGCCAGATGCTCGAATGCCACCTGCTCGCCATCAAAGCAGCGAACCCGCGCACTCCAGCGCGCCGCATCATACGCCTCTCGACCTTAAACATCGCACTGAGACTATTCATGCTATGCATGGACTACCCAGCGGCGTTCGTCACGCTCCGCACATTCAACTTGCTAGGCCTAAAGCCCGATCTACGCACCTACCGCTTCGTCCTCACCATCCTTTCCACGCGCATCCAACGCGCCGTCCTGGATGCAGACAAATTGCACTGGAGCCACGCCAGTTGGGTAGCCAACCTCCTCGGTGGCGACAACCACAGCGCCGAGAAAGCCTTGAGCAGCATGGGTAACATCACGAGCGAACGTGACACCGAGACCGAGACGCAGTCCGGGGAGGCCAAAAGGCAGGATATAAGGATAAATGCCGAGATCTCACGCGGGTTGTTGGAGTTCGGTACTAGGAACTCCGAGTATCGCACGCCTTCGGTAGAGATGACAATGGGCGAGGAGGATGTACCCGACGAGAAGGCAGAGTGGGACATCGAGCCGCTTGAGCGGCTGGTGGCAAAGGCGGTCTTGGCGTCTGTGGTGCCGAAGAATGCCAGTCAGGAACAGGCGGAGCGCGCACTTCGGAAGAAGATGGCGCCATATTTCCACGAGATGGTACCCGAAAAGCTGTTGATTGGAAGGCGATTGCGGGACGCCTAGACTTTAGAGTCTGGGTCGAAGGCTGTTGCTACCACGAAACCCGTCACTGGCACTTACACACATACCCATTTGACCCTCACTAATCATACGATACGTACCACATTATTTATTTAATGTAACCTATTGTAGATTAGCCTTGTCCAAGTATCCTAAAGACCACTCCTGGATCAATCTTCGAGTCCATTCTTTTGCAATTTGTCGCTTCTTTTCCCCCATCGTCTACATGGACGGTAGCATCATCACATTCGGCACGTGGATATCGTGTGCCTGATACTCGAGACTGGCGCAACCTTCGAAGCCCACATCGACGATGGCAGTCCCCCATTGATGCTAGCATCGGGACGAGGACATACGGACATTGTGTATTTGTTACTTCATGCTGGATTTTGAGCCTCGCGCTCGCCTGCATGCCCGCCCATCCTCCTGATCGAGGGCGCGAGTGCATAGGGCAAGTCGCGTATGATACATGAGGGCGATGAGCGCGAGTGGGAGTCAAAGAGGAATGAAAAAAAGGATGAGTCAGGTATGATCGAGCTGTAAAGAGAAAGGGAACTAAGTATGAAAGGTAAGGTAAAGAGATCAAAGGGAAACGATGACTGATAAAATGGAAGGCGAGGCTCGCTTAGTAGGTTTACCTTCGTACCTGTTTCACTTTTCCTTTTATCCTTTGTCTTTCGTCCTCGACATGCTTCACTCTGATCATATTATACCTGATGTATAGATACAAAGAGTCCTGTATGTACTTAAGCCCCCTGTCTAGTGCCCGGAATGTTATCACCATCGTCTCCAGCTTCTTCTCCTTCCCTCTCGTGTGTGTGCAGTTGCACATTAGCTCCTTCGCCGTCTTGCTCTGGCGCCGCCTCATCGCCCGGCCGCGTCGTCTTCACCTCTTGCGTCCCATCTTCGTTCACTACTTCGTTCACTACTTCAGTGATGCGGCCGTAGACTTCCGTGACTACTGCAACTGGAACCCACGGAACGGTGAGTCACTATATTCGTCCTGATGGCCATGCTATCTCATGACAAGAAAAATAAATTTGAATCCAGACGAACAGGGCTTCTCTACTACTCTCCATCTTGCATCCGCCAATGGCCATCTCGACGTGGCTCAATCAATCCAGCGAGGCGCAGACGTTCACAAGCCGAACCAGGACGGAGAAACCCCTTTGAGTTGCGCCACGGGGGCAAAGTCCACTGCGGTTTGACACACGTTTATAACGCGGTGTGTTATACAATAAACACCCGAGTTTTAAACTATGGAGATACCACCAGTGAGAATAGAGTCCGAGTGCGGAATCATTTAGAACGATTACATAATCCCATGCCCTCTCTTTCTTCAATCCGACTCCCTCTCGGACGCAGTCTTCGACGGGGCCGAAGTATGGCGGACCACCGCTTGTGCAGTTGAGGTATCAACTTGCGCCGCGTTCGCAAGTGACACAAGGGTATCGTTCCAATCTCCACTGGCGGATCCACCAAAGGAACCACACTTGCGCATGGAGACTGGGGCCTTCGCATCAAAGACCAAGGTGTCCGCCTCACTGCTAAACAGCTCACAACTGCAGAGGAAGTTACCAAGCATAAAATTAAACCCATCAAGGGTGCCAAGGTGTACTTGCGGGTCCTCCCTCACATTCCCGTTTGTATAATGGTATGCTGTGTCTTCAATACGGATTTTACAGGTTTAGTTGACATAATCTAGGGAAATGAAACTCGTATGGGAAAGGGAAAGGGTACATTCCAGGGTACCCACAGGACGTGTCATTTTTGAGATCGGGGGAGCTTCAGTTCGCGAAGAGCTGGCTCGTGATGGTATGGTTGTGCCGTTCCCGAATCTCTGCTAATTGTCTATGCAGCACTTCGCCAGGCAGTTGACAAGCTCCCGACTCTACGCCAGCTCCCCACGAGCAATTGAAGCGTCATCAAGCTTAACCAGTCAATCATCCTCGCGATGTTCAAGTCATAAACGTGAGGCAAATGAGAGAATGAATCTGAATTGTATCGTTCCATAAGTTAACTGCATATACATTACTACATAGATTTAAAGGTTAGCGCATCTTCGCGCTAAATGTCGTCAGAATACGGGCAACAAGCCCCGCCGCTTCCCTCACTGCCTCGCGATGATCATTGACAACGGTGCCGAGCACCTTCCCTTCAAATTTGTCCGGGTGCCAGCGCAGCATTTCTGAGCGGAGGGATCTGGCCTGCCCTCCGCCGGCACAGTGGACATGCTCACGCAGAGGATGGCTTACGAACTCCAATACACGCTCTTCGGTGATATCCTCTATACACCGGACATTCTCCAACGATGGCCACGGGATATCATCGAAGCTGAGGTGTTCTGCCCCGATGACGTTGCCACGCAGCGCGGCCCACTTGTCCTCGTAGAGACCAATTCGCATGGCGAGGTTCCGCTCTGCATCCTCGCGTTCACGCCTCTCGTTCTCGCGGTGTTCTCTCTCCTGACGCTCTTTCTCCATGGATGCGTGTTCAGCTTGCCGACGCCTCTCCTCTTGTTCCAAGGCCCGACTGTGGGCTTCCTGGTACCTGCGCAAATCTCCTTCGAGCGAGCGTGCATATTCTTCATCCTCCGCTTTACAACGCGCCTCTTCGGCCTTTCTCCGATCCACCTCGAGCAACCTTGCGTACTCGGCGTCCTCCGCCGCTTGCGCCTTCTTCAATTCTTGCTCGAATAAGTGTGCATATTGAGTTTGCTCGTCGCGCTGCCTTTGTTCCTCCTCGGCTCTGAGGATCGCCTTTCGCCCCTCATTCAGTGCATCGAAAAAACGTTTTTGTGCAACGAACGGGGGAAGACGCTTCCCAGGCGCGATGAAGGATGTCTCGACGACGAACGCCCCCGGTGGCTGCGGATGCGTGGAGGGCTGGGGGACGAGAGCGGTGTTATACCGCTGGAGAGGCTTTCCTTTTGTTAGAGGGCGCGTCTTCGCCTGCCGGTATTTGGCGCCATGCTGTCTCACTCCGTGCCGGGTGGACCTGTGTTTTTGAAGTCTTGCTGCGCTCTTGGCTGCGTGGAGTCTTGCCGATGGAGATCGCGCGACGCGGCGCGAGTTGCGAGGAGCGAAGATGTTGTGGAGGTGAGTGCTGTCGGAACTGGTCAAGACCTTGCGGGTTCCGAAATAATTCAGGATTGTTGTTAAGGGATTGAAACCGAAGGGCATGACGTCAAAGGAAGGGGATGAGAAGGGTGAGGTGATTAAATGCCAGTGGTTTAAAGAATGTCGGTATTTTGGTCTTGAGGTGTTTCTTGACTGGGTCGCTGATAAAGTCGCAGGGAGAGGTAAAACTGGGGCAAAAGTTTCCAGAGTAATGGACGCAGAAACGAGCCTGTGAAACCCTTTATACCTTGGACAGCGCCTAGATCCGTGTTGTGGCAGACAAGCGGTGTTGAACGAAGAAGATGGTTGAATGGCTCCGAAGACCCATTAGCTCGGTGTCTCATTGATCATACGAAAGATGTGGCAATGTCATGCATCGGACAATAGCTATTGTTGCCGCATTTCGAGAGGATAGTCTTGTGGAGACTTCTCAGATGGACAAGCGGTGTGTGGTTCAACTCACTGATTATCACAAAATGGACCTGCTGACTCGCACTGGCAGAGGCTGGGATCTTATCGATAGATCTAGAGGCTAGCTTGAGTTTCAGACCATAACGAAGACATCACAATTAAAGGGTGTCCGCACCAAAAGAATACTTATCACCGAGCGGCAGCCATAATGCAAGATACAATGAGACTTCAGTACCACAAAGCGTATAGCCTGAGATGATGAGCCATGGACCCCTAGAACCCAGAAGATAAAATCGCCTCGCCGGATTGCCGCCCGATTTCAATTCTATTGTCGACAGAATCAGAATCACCACAAATATCACCCAACCGTATTTCGCAGGCTGAAAAAGAAATTTTCATCGAGAGTGTCCTATCATGCCTAAGCAGCCTAATGATCCTCCAAACCGCCTGCGCCCATTTTAACTTCTTGACCCCTGCAAACACGTTAGTAGTGTGGATGCAATTCCGATCCTTTACAAATCGGAGTTTATTATGAGCGGTTGGGACGACGAGGAGGTTGAAAAAAGTATGAGTCTTCTTCCTGCATGCGATTTTCTCTTCGGACTGCTTTCTGTTGCACGTAGTGATTATAGTGGTAAAAAAATAAATGTCATGTTGGGTTGTAAGGTGGACAGTTCTGGCTGCGTTCGCACAGACCGTGACGACCGCTTCGACACGTACCATTCCACATTCTGAGCCATCTGAAATGCCCCACCCAGTCTCATACCGACTCTATTATATTCCGCCCAGCCTGAGGACCGCATGCATAGCAAGGCCTCGGACTTACGAGTCGTCCTATACCCTTTTCTATCTCGTACATCATATTGTTCTTCTGCTTGGTACTTTACTCACATCGGACTCTCCCTTATCCCCAATACGATGATATAATATCTTTATTTGTATTGAGACCGCCACACGCTCGCGGTCTTGGCCTCTCGCTCGAAGTCTTAGTCCCCTCCAGTGCCAGTGTACACTAGTGGCCACTGGGCCACTGGCACGCGGTCGACGCATGTTGACGCTATCCGTCGCTTTCTGGTCAAACGCTGACCTTCTTTCTTCTTTCTAGGATCTTATAATCTCTGTCCTTCCCGAACTCGCTACCGCGCTATAGGGTGAAGGATCTTTGCAGAATGGGTGCGGCATCGCCCAAGTCGTTCAGCATAGATGCCCAGTGTGAAGTAATTCGTCTTGCCTAGTATGCGTATAGGTCTACCCATGATCATTTATATCCCTGCGGGTGACAATATAATCCGTGTATGCGTGAAGGTATGATGATCTCGTACAACAAGAAAAAATACATGATCTCGAATCCAAGCAAACGAAACCCTTTAAGAGCTACACACACCCCAATGCCCAACTGAATCCGCAAGTTTATCCTTGGTCACCTCCACCAAGACCATCCGCCAAGGAAGATGAAGAATCAAATACAACTACGAGAATCGGGATCAGTGGGGGTCGCGCTACATGAACGAGCAAAAATAAGAAACAGTCCGCTCACCAGAATGCTGCATCTGTACGTGGTTCGTTTCACCAGTCTGACCTGGCCCTGAAGCTGATGCCATGGTTGCACCCAGCCCGCTATGTTGCTGACGATGTTCAGTCTGCTCCTCTCGAATCGGTGGTACTAATGAGCCCATGACGGGTTCCTGAGTAGCCTCGCTCTCATCTCTCCGCAGGGGCAGGTGCTGAAGTGGCACCTGCATAACACCCTGCATGAGCCCCACCTCCGAATCGCCAGGAGCAGCCTGCAAACTCAGACCGGACGCGCGACCCTCGACGCGCCGAACAAATTCCCCCCACATCGCACGCTCATCACGACCGAGCTTCACGAACACGCTGCGCAAATCTTCGTCAGCCCGTCGCCACACTGCACGATGCCTGCACACAGTGCTCTTGACGTAGCGGCAGCCAAAGACGCGCTCGAAAGCTACACGCTGAGTCATGGAAGGTTGCGCGTTGGCGAGCGCGTCCATCTGGTCAAACCCAACCGATACCTCTTGGACGCTGTAGTCATTCGGCCATCGTTTCAGCGGCGGGTGAGGATGATGAGGGATAGGAGCCTTGGATGATTCAGGAGGAGATGGTCTTGACGTAAGTGTGGAAGCGCTGCCGTTTCTCGTGTGAACTGGCTCCGAGGTCACGCCCGGATAAAGATCTAGCTGCTGACTATATCCAAATGACGGTTTTGACACTGTGGCGGAACTCATGGGGGGTGAAGACGTCGTCTGGACCTGAGTCTGCGAACTTGATGCGTGGATCGGCACGGCTTGGCCCTGAACACGCTTTGGGGTTGGTGTAGACAAGCTTTGTGGAAAAGTCTGTGGTTGTGCAACGGGCATTCCATATTGGTGTATTGGTTGTGCCTGTGCTGGTTGAGCCATTCCCTGATACATACCATCTGGGATGTAGTACTTGTTCGGAGGAGTAGATTCAGGCGTGATGTCAGGGGCCCGTCGCTTGATTGGTGGCCCAGTGGGTGTCTGTGGCTCAAAGGCGTGCTTTCCATTTTGCTCCATGCGTGGCTGTGCGGCGATCTCTTCCTGTAGGCCTGGGCATTCCTCCTCGGCCAGGTCTTCAAGAAGACTCTTCCGAAGCTTGTACAAAACGCGCTGTTCGGAGATGACAAGTCGAACCGTTTCAATCATATGCTGCTCCCATTGGGCAGTGGCGGCGTTGTAGGCATCAACGAAGGAGTTATTAGTCAGCGAGAGCGATGAGAGGAGGGAAGGAAACTGAGAGAGCTGAAGAAACGGGAAGGTGGGCAGAGGGTGCAAGAGGCGGAGAGGAGTTCTATGAGCCTATGTAATTATAGATGAGCAGAATTAGAACGACAAGACAGTGTGCGGACCAACTAACCTTGTACCAAATAACAAGCGTGACGGAGCGTTTATAAAGCTCCTCACTTTGATTGGGATTTGTCGGCTGTGATGGATTTCCGTTCAAGTTATGTGTAGGTTCGGTTATGTACACGGAATTTTGGGCCTAGCGGGGATGAGTAAGGGCCAAGACATAGAGTTGAAAAGGAGGGAATACTGACGGAAGGAGACGAGGACTGGACGAGAGGATGGGGTTGCTCCATAATACGATAAAGGAAGACTAATGAATAGGACGGGCATGTTGAGTGACGGTTGATACAATGAGGAGACGCGGCGCAGAAGGAGACTAGGCCGGACTCACAAAGGTCTCGCAGCTGCGAGGGCTTGGACCAACGGGACGGCTGGACAACGTGAAACGCGTGGCTGTGCCACTCATGGACCCATGCTGACTCAGTATCGGTCCATTTACGGGAAACTAAGATAGGGCACGTGTCATTCCATCTGTCGACTCTAAGTTACGTCTACACCGACTCGGAAGCCCCTCGGGTGAACAACGACAGTTAGTTCAGCTTCAAAGCACTTACCCAATTGATATGGCAGTGGAGAATCCACGGCCCAGGGTTATCAGCCACGAATGGCACGAAACGAACTGTTACTTCATCTCCCGTATCACCAATGCTGACTATGTCACGAAATATAGGGTTTAAGAACTGTTCCCTGCACTGCGAATGAAATGGAAACCATGGCCGTGAAGATGGACAGGATGCTATCGTGATGTCACACATAGGACTCAAAACAATTGGAATACAGGACCGCCGCTCGCTCCAGCCGGAATGGTCGCCTCCACAACTTCATTGCGAATCAATCCATAAATACTCCCACGGCAACGAGATCCTGCGCTTTCTGGACGCCGGACAGAATCTGAACTTGAAGTAGAATGGGAACAGAAAGGGGCCACTCAACCGTTCCAGACAATTTCCTTCCCTCCGCCCGCATAGAAACCCCATGCCAGTCCATACAGTAAGTCCCTTTACTCGTCTCAGTTCTATTTCTGTACCATTATAATATATCGTACGCAGATACTGGAGTAAGATGTCTAGCTACCATCAGTTCCAAAATACTTACCTTACTCGTTTCGAAGGCAACACACTTCCATAACAGTCGCTCGCGTGCGTCCTCTCTTTCTCCGAAAAAAACCTATAATGGATTGAAACTGGACTAAGCTCTGCGAAGCATCATGCATCATGCGTCATAGTCAGTCTTTCTTGCTGGCATTTCACTCGCGCTGATCAGTTTACTTGGCGGAATAATGCTCGAGCACATTACGGGGCACGCGACAAAGTCTACAGTATATGCCTGACCACGAATAAGGCACTGCTGAAATTTATCCCAGGTCGAAGAAGCGAGAGGCAACGTACGCCGTGCCACGAATACACCAGCGCCCGATACTGTAGTATTCGAATATGGCGCTTCTCCGCGTCGCAATTGTGCTCCAATAAAATTATTACGCGTCGTCCGTCCCTTCCGAAGAATGGTCTTCTAGAGTTTCTACTTGAACGGTGCCGTAACTCCTCTAGGTGAGTCAACTCTGACGTCGATCCCCTCAGAGACCAAAAGAGCAGCGATCTGTCCTGCCATTCACTTTGTGTCTCATAATAATGATATGCTGGTTCGCTCGTACCCATGCCTGGAATAGAAACGGCGTTTCTGACTCCCCGGTATGGAGAAAAGGAGAAGAAGAAGGACATACTGTGATTGCTGAAAGTGATGTCTGAAAAACAAGCGCTGCGCTTGATTGGACGGAATGACCCTAACCATACACTAGGGGTATTGGCTCCAGAGCCGGGGATTCCGAGCCGCACTACTGTATCTTCCCTGACCTCATAGCATATCGTAATGCCAGCTAGACTCAGTAAGCGACAACAGAGGGAGCTTGAAGAGCTCACGCACGCCGACGAGGTCGAGAAAGCGGGAAATTTGTCCCGGGATGAGGCGCGTTTCATATCTGCACCTGCTCAGAGCGCATTCGCTGCAGTCAGTCACGATGCTCTATTCGAGATCGCCGAACGACTTACAATTGATCAAAGCTTTTAAACGAGGATGATGGGAGTGCAGAAGAGGACTCGACTCCTGAGAGGCCCTCGACCCCGTCGAAAGCGAAGAAGGTGAGTCATTGCCGCATGCTATTTGCCAGTGGCCAGTCTAACATACAACTTAGAAGTCCAAAAAGAAGAAGAAAAAGGGAGTTCCAGCTCCAGCAGATGAAGTTTCTACTGTTCAGGGCGGCTCCATTCGTGATGGGGACAGACTGACAGAACCCCACTCCGCGATTGCAAAGACGGAACCTGATCCTACATCTACTCCATCTCCGCCAGGAAGCGTTTCGAAGAAGGAGCGTAAAGCACTGAAGAAACAGAAAGCAAAGGCAAGAAAGGATGAGGATGATGATTTCGATAAGGTATTGGGTGAGCTATCTAACAAGTAAGTCCCTATTTATCGCTGTCATTTTTTCTTTGGTTTTAATAACCATACACATAAGATATCGCGATACACATCTCGCAAGTCCCACAAGTTCAAAATTGAAAGGCGTCTCGCGCTCACTACCAGAAGAATGTTATAAACTATTATCTGTTTCGCTTTCGCACCTAAATCCCGATGCCGAGATGCGCCGGTTCTTCGGCGCAAAGGTCATTGCCACCTCCAGAAACGAAGCAGGATCCTCTTCTTCCAGGTCACGCCGACAGCCAATAACCCAGCGTTCCAACCTTACACATCCCCAACCGAACTGGTGGCCAGCCAAACTTCGTGAAGGGCTCACCCTGCGACCCTTGACAGATGATGAAGCGGCTGAGAAGGCCTCACTCGCCCCTTGGAGCAATAATGAGGAGAAGTATTGGACAGCAGAGTATAGCAAGAAATACAAAGCTGCAACATCCTCGTTCATGCGGACTGTCCTCTCCGGAGGTGTGTCATTTTCGTTTCCGAACCAGAACTCTTTTCACCTTCCATTCTGAGTGTCTTTGTTTTTAAGACCCTGAAGGCTTTTATACTATCTTACGCCAACTTCCATGGCACGCTGATACATTACTCCAGCTTGCGGAGCTTTATATTCACCGTGAAGGTCAGACCTTTCCTCCACCGTTGGATTTAATATCAATTTTTATCAGAACACAGCCAGGCGGCCGACTTCATAGAACGTGCTCTCTTCACCTACGAACGTGCTTTCGTAGGAGCATTCACGTTCACAAATGGGCTTAACCGCCTCGATTTCGATCGAGTAGAGAACAGGCCATTCTTTCTTGCACTGCACAGACAAGTCATGTACGTTCTGTTCATCCTGATCAGCGCGCTTTCTCATCTCCTTCCTCAAGTGATTTGCAGAGACGTGGGCTCTACCGCACGGCATTTGAGTTTGCGAAGCTCCTCTTGTCGCTGGATCCTTGGTCGGATCCACATGGGGCTCTCCTCCATCTAGACTTTTTGGCTATCAAATGCGCCATGCATTCATGGCTTTTGTCGTTCTCCGAAATTTTCAGTTCCAAGACATCAGGTCATTCTTCTGAGCTTGAGGAGCCTCAATCGGGCTATCACCTAGTTTGTGCTTTGCCTGGCTGGGCCTACGCACGGGCGCTTGCCTTCAGGGCTGAGGGCGATGATCACGCTTCTCAGGTGCGACCCAGTGTATCCGTAGACAAACGTCCCTCGGAAGCTTATTGAATGAGATGCAGAGCACTGAAGCCTTAAGAAAAGCAATACTTGAGTTTCCATCGGTCGTGCCACTTTTGGCAGACAAAGCCGAAATTACACTTTCTGCAGAGGCAAGAAGTCAGCCAGCTTTCAGGATATTCACTCACCACGGGTTTGCCATTTCTTCCTACGCATATCCGTTTTTTCTGATTCATCCGCGAACAGCAATGATTTAGCCGAGGAGTCCTTACTCCATTTATTGTCTCATATTTACGTCCAACGATCACACGCTCTCTGGAAGGACCCAACCAAGTCATCTTGGTTCGCCGAGACGGTCACAGAGTTGGTTCGGACAGGTCAACTTCCGCCCAAAGCTACTGCTGCAACGGGATTTTCTCGTCTGCAAAGTCTTGTGCGCCGCAGTGGCAACTATGGTATATCCGTCTACAGACACGTGGTCGTTCTTGGGTCTTCTGCCCAAAGGTTGCTCCCATTCATTCCAGCGCATGTCATCAACAATAATAACTTGGCATGCGATCCGTTACCACCACCAACTTGTAAGAGTCAATACGACGATAAATTTTTCCGCGGAGCAGAGGACGCCTTTGGCACCTCCTTCCGTCGTCGGAGTGCCGCACAAACGCAGCGCCTGCTTGAGGGGATGGTTCCAGATCCTGTGCTCAGGCGGCAATTGCAGGTGGGGTGATGGGCTTCGTCAACAGAGCACGACATAATGATTAAATCGCAGGATTTTTTTGCTGGGCGCCCGGGCCTTCAGGAGCAATTTCCAGGGGGGATTGTACAGTTTGCTCAACTTGTCGCAAATTTGCCTGAGCAAGAGCTGCAGGATCTCATGGTGAACGCACAAATATGGGAGGAAGGGGCTGCACAGGGTGCTCTCCCTCATGGAGAGATGCCTGGAGGATTGCCTGGAGACAACTTCGTTCAGTTGGACTTTGGAGGGGAAGCTGGTGTCGATATCAGAATGGAGAATCCTACAGCGGCTGGTGCAAGAGAAGGTATGCCGGCTGCAAATGATGCTCCTGTGCAGGACGAGGATGAAGAGGAGGATGAAGAACTTGAGGAGGTCGGTATTTTCTTGCTGCCGTTGCTTTCGTCCTGCTGAACTGTGTCAGATTGCGCCGTTGCCTATTCGTGTCTTGCGTAATTTGATGGGCCGCTTTTGGGGTGGCTCTAATGCTGAAGAGGAAGGCTCTTCGGAAGACGGATCACACGAAGAAGCTGAGCTGGATGGTGTGGACTAAGTAGTTGAGACCAGAGGTAGCTGACGGTAATGGAATTTGTCTGTACACGTACTGTAGTGTAGACGTGGTAACCCGATTCTGGGGTTCTGTTAACTTTGTCGCGGCGCGTAACTTATGCAGGAACGTGCCACCAAGTCTCTTTCGACTTCCACGCTACCATTATCTCGTGCGTAGGCCCTGCCGACCCGACCCTTCATTCGATCATTCAGGGAGGTCGTGCCTCTTTCATGGATCCTCATATCAATCATTCTCTTCCAGGCCCGGGTCCCGCAAAAAAGCGCAAGCGTAATCCAGGTTTGCCGCGCCATTGGGATGAGCCCGAGCAGCAATCCAGCGCGTTACCGTACGATGATGATGCGGCGGACATGACAATGGAAGGAGATGGTGCGGTCGATGACGCGGGGGAGGAAGAGGAGAGCCGTGAGTTGACGCAGGACGAAATTTGGGACGACTCTACATTGATTACCGCATGGGAGTCCGCGACGGCGGAATATGAAGTAAGTTGTTGACTGGTTCACTATCTTGTTTCGCTTCATCATTCTGACGAGTTGATATGACGACAAGGCATATCATGGTAAGGGCAAAGATTGGAAGAAAGAAACCGTGAAGAAATCGCCGTTGTTGGTGTTTTGCTATTCACCCTGGGGAACTTTTGGGCTGATCCCCATCACACACAGATGGTACAACGTACCGCCAGATCCGTCCAAGCTCAAAAAATCTACCGAGGTTGTGCAGGAATTTGGCGTGACGCAATTGGACCCAGAGAACTCACGCCCACTTGATTTCGAGACATTCGTGCCAAACCATGATCCAAGTCTCGTACAACCTTCGCAGCCAGCTTATGAGACATACGGTATTCCGCCTGCTCCCGGGGAGCATGTTAGTCGCGACGAGGCCTTCAACCGCGCGATGGGTGCAATGTACTGGGCAGGATATTGGACCGCAGTCTACCACGTAAGTTCCACGTCGCAACCAACTAGGGGGCCCTATTCAATGTGCTCACATGAGTTCCAGGATCATGGTCATGGTCATATTGACAGGGAAGGGGTCACACATGAGATAGCGGCAAATGGCCAACTTGAGAAGCAAGATGAGAGTGCGGACAGTCAGGACGAAGACGAGGAGTTGTTGATCTCGACACAGAGGTAAGTGCAATGGTGGGACCCACAGCTTGAAAAATGCTCGACTATCGAGACCTGGATACTCCACAACATACGAGGACACAACACTCACTGGGAAGGAAGTATTTCTATGTCCCAGTTTGTGGGTGCTTAAACACAATACAAGGCAACACGCCATCTGTACTCGAGTACATATAGTTCTACTTCTACACTGGCCGCACTACAGTAGCACTATCAAAGGTTGTTAGATTGTGTGTATTGAGCGTCATGAGTGACTCTTCCGAAGGCCGAGCGCTGACTCGGAGGTTTCAGACGCGAGCCCCAGTTTCTTCCCGGTTCCGACTCGCCGCTTCCACTGGCATCGGCTTGCTCGCCCATAGCTCTCGTTAATCTAACGATTTACCAACACTATTATGTCCAAAGGCCATGTCCGAGAAGACGGTCATTTGAAAAAGCCAGTCAAGTCCGGTTCAACATCGCGGAATACTTATATTTTTAGTGACGGCGCCGACGTCCAACGCCATTTAGAGAAGCAGGACAATCTCACGGACGGTGAGTGAGGTATTTTTCACTTTGCACTGAAGGAAGCGCAACTAACTGTTTGAACTTCGCAGCCCTCACCGCACTCCGCAACCAGCTTACCATAAAATTTGGTGAAGAACCAGTACAGCCTCAGGACGAACGCTTGGCTCTCGCTCGTAGTTGGCTGGAGACTGCTCCTGGTGCCCATACCGTCTTCAGCATATGGGAAAGCACAACGGAGGTACGAGGCTGTATCTCGTGTTTCTGTCTGATTCATTCGTTCTGAGGGCAATTCTAGCGACAGCCGACTCTTATCGCGCTGTTAATTTCGGTTCTGTCGTCTCTTCTGAAAATCCTGTCAACGCAGTACACGCATCACAAGTTCGGCCAACCCATTCTGAAAACGTTGCTATCTCCGGATTACCTCGTTTATTTGAATTCCTATCTAACCATCTCGCATAATGAACTCATCA
This sequence comes from Russula emetica, assembly GCA_015178925.1. Lineage (NCBI taxonomy): Eukaryota > Fungi > Basidiomycota > Agaricomycetes > Russulales > Russulaceae > Russula > Russula emetica. Next base: position 11,918 of record WHVC01000200.1, on the reverse strand, counting down.
TCGCTACACTAAAGCTTTTCTGCGCTATGTCTGCATTTGGGGGAGGCTGTGAAAAGAGAGCCGTCTTAGAAGGGGTTTCATGGGAAAACAAGGTACGTACGGTCAGCCTTCTCATCTGTCTTCTGTGACCCTGCTTCAGAAACTTCATAGATTGCTTCATATGAGACGCAAGGGAAAGATGACTGGCTCAATTGATGCCCTTGCCGTACCAGGTTTGTGGGTTCCGGTTGGACTTGTAGGGAGACTGAAGACTGAAGACCTCTTTAGATATTCGAACTCTGTACATTCTTTTTATTCTCTCCTTCGTTGACGACTCCGCGACGAGTTGGGTGAAGTCATCTTTTTTGGAGCAGCGACATGACATTTTTCGCTCAATTTTCGGCGGAGTCGATCAGGACCCATATTCTCTGGCCAGAAAGATCCTAGAAGTCGCGTGGACAGGAATCTGGCTGGATCCGAAAATAAAAAGGACCGTCAAAGTGAACGTTTTTAACGAGGCGTGCTTGCACCTAGTACGTCGAATTAGCCTGGCATTGCCCGCATCCTCACGGACAACTAGATTTTGAAACTTTACAGTCGCCCCGATGGTGAAGGTTCCGACGATCAGGTTCCTGCTGATCTTGCGCATCACTTCTTCCTTGCTATTTGCACACACCCTGGCGTGGGAGTATGTTTCAAGGACCGTGGCTGGTATCCGCGTGAAACTGGGGATGCTGTGCTTGCCCAGAGCGGTAATGATGAGACAGCTCCTAAAAATGCACGCATTTATAATAAGATTTTGGCACAATTGCTCAAATCCCTGAAAGTCAACGAGGACCCACGCCAACAAGAACTTGCCCTGAGAATTATGTCGGCTTGTCCGGAGCTTGTCTGTGGGTATGTGGTATCTTTCTATTACGGTTCACACTGTTTGATGGAACCTAGTTACTGGTCGGCGGCTTCCCTGACTCTGGAACCCCGACTATCCTCGAAGTGGATCGCGAACATTGCATTTTTTGGCAACGTCATCTCACTTCCTATCCCCGAAGCATTATTTTTACTGCCAGGAAGTTCCTTGTATCTGCCCAGTCCACCTCCACTGTCCGCATTCCTCGAGAACGTCTTCCCATCCGTCAACACCAAGGCTCACTTTTCGCGTGGTATTATGTCAACTTCCCCGCTGGTGCAACATTGTACCGCAATGGCTTTAGCAAAATGTCTTTTGAAGTATTCAGAGGTTCTCAGGGTCATGCATAAGATCGAGGGTGAGCTGGAAGAGGGTGAAAGTAATGGGCAGTGGAAGAAACGGAAGAACGAACTCGAGCTTGAGGCACGTCGACGGGTTCCTGACTTTCAAGTTGTCATCGCTTTCTCTCAAAAGGCTGGTGAAGAGGTCCAATCGGCTAAGGAGGATGCGGACGCAACGGCTACACCACCAAGGAAGGTCCGCATGGCAATGCTGGCTGAGAGCTCTACTCGACTCTTGTGGCTCTACTATCTGTGTTTCCCCTCTTTGGTCGCCGAAGTGCGATTCGATGTAGGGAAATTGCTGCAGAGCTCGTTCGACAACGAAGTCGGAACGGGTTATATCGCCGGGCCGACGTCAGGACTGGATACTATCCGACGGTTGCATGTACTTCGCTTGCTGAGGGAGAGCGACCAATTCTTGGGGTTCGGCAAATCTGGTGAGTTTTACACCCGCCGAGACGTACCTAGACTTACTTATCTGCGGTAGGTTCCCGCTCGTATATCAGTATTCTCCTAACTGCATACGCTTCTGTCGATGTCACAGCGATTCGGGACGCGATTAGGTCCCTGGTACAACACATCTTCTCTGGGAGTATACTGTTCGAGCATGATCCCGAGGAGGTCCATTTTTGGCTATCCGCTTTGTCCATTGGTGCACGCCCGTTTGATGCGGAGAGCCCTGAGGGTACTCTATTATCTAATGAACGGCCTGCGGTTGTCAACTTCTTGGACGACTGCGTCCAGCTCTGTCTCAAGGCACCATATGACTACATCGAAGAACTTTCTAACCCTGGTTCTGATACTACCACCGCCAATGATTACCAACCTGGAGGAAACACTCTGAGTCCACTCCTTGCGACAATCATAGAACAAATTTCGTCCAAGATTTCGACCAGTCTTTCACCCTCGGATACGCTGGCAATCGTGTCCCTCGCGCGGAGGCTCATCGTTCGACTTGCTGGCAAAATGGAAGGCTTGGGACTTTTGGTTCGTCTTTCGGAGAAGCTCGTCTCCTTGCCTGTCAGTGAGATCTTGGAGGAGAACCACGTCGTTGCAAATGCCGTTGTACAAGAGATCACGATACTAAAGAATTATCTCACGCTTCTGGGTGACCCGGCTGCTCCCATGCCAGTACTGGAAACTCCATCATCTCCTGCTGTAGCCGATTTCTTAGATCGGGTTGAGAACACGTCTCTTCGTACGGCTCTGTGCTTTCTCTATATCTGCACTGCTGACTTACGTCTTTAGCGCCGTCGAACGCACAGTGCCGGAATTTGGCCTTCGAACTCATTGACTGTGTACGCCTCAATGGCTCTCCACTCCAAGACGCGATCGCGACACGGCTTATTAACTTCGTGTCGCGTATTCATCGGCCGGCAGTACGTATACTTCTAGCGTATATGGACCCGAGCAAACGGCTGCTCTGGAACCCTCAGTTCTTCACCTTGTTACGGCAAACACAGACTAAGTGAGATTAACTTACTCTCTGTCGAACTCCTTACCTACAGTGTGATATAGAGCTCCATTTGAGTGGACGTTCGTCCAATGTGGCCCAGAACAATTATCAGAGCCCGAATACCGGCATTCTTTGACCGGTACCATCTTTGACAATCCACAGCCTTTCTTCGAGGCAAAATTTGCGCTTAACCTGATAGCGTATCGGTTGCTACCCGAGCAGACATGCTGGTCCATAGGGGGTGGTACTCTCCTATTGATCGCAGATATTATGCAAGCAGGGAGAAACATCCTTCATGCGGGGGACTTCATGAGACTCAAAGAGCACTTGTTTGGCATGCCTCAAATCAACGCATTGTTTACATCATCGTCGATAAATTCAGAGATTATTGAGCAAGGTATTGACTCGATAATACCGTGGGGTTTCATATATTTATCATTTGATTTTCAGGGATACAACCCATTCTCGATGTCACCGTGGATCTAACCGAAGTTGCTGACTGTAACTTGCTGTTACCTTTCAGCTCGCATTGGGCCCAACTAGCGTCGTCGGCTCCCCGTTTCAGTTTCACCACCCATACCCAAGTATGAGCAAATTTCTACGTTATTGCTCCCCTTCACGGGCTCACTTTTCTTTAGATTACTCTCTGGCTTCCATACATGGCTCACGATGAGGTCCTTTCTATCCTCGACCGAACTCTCCAGGATTTCAAGGCCATCGAAAAAGAGGAGGGTATCCGGAAGGTCCTTCAAGCTGTTTTCTTAGCCATCGAACAGCATGTCAACGCAACTTCTGGCGATGTTCCTGGGTTACGTTTACGTCTTCCGCAGCTCGCGTCCCTTTATTCTGTTCAACCGAACTGGGATCTACTGGAGAGCTTGATTGCAAGAGCAGTAGATTCTGCCTTTGTAGCTTGGATTGATGGAGTTCCTGCTGGTGCCAGTAATTCGTCTGGCAACCTAGAATCACTCGTCGTCACTTCTTGTTCTCGCTGGTCAAACCGAGCGGAATTTAGAAGTGAAGAGCTCGACGTCTCCGTTTTCCTCCACAGATCCAAATGGACGTCACATACCGTGTCTATTATAAAAAGCTTAATCTACGCCAGCGAGGCTGCAAGGCAGGTCAGCCGCACGTTCCTGGAGTCCACGGCATCGCTTAAAAACCCAGCGCTACATCTCGCCCCTTTATTATGGTCGTGGTTCGATGCAAGTGACATGTCCGACGTCGGATCGAGCGGAACATGGAGAAAGCATTTCGAACAACTGACAGCGAGTATCGTAGATATTCAAGCTTCCCGGGACCATCGCCTCACGTGTAGACGGGCCATTCATGCCATGATCCAGAAGCTGCCGTCTCTCCGTTCCGAGCTCTTCTCTGACCTCCTGGCTCGCGTCTTAGACATGTCTCCTGACAACTTGACTGCTGAAATACTACGGTTGGGAAAAAAATTGATCGAGATTCTACCTCAGGCGAGCGATACTTTTGCTCATTCCCTCCTGGAGCATGCTCTATGCTGGGTATCACGGTCATTCGGTGGCCCTGACAGTTTGGACGACAGAATTTTGACAGCTCTATGTATGACGCCGTTAGTTCTTGGTAACTCTAAGTGCTAATTATCTGAGCAGCAGGTTTCGCGAAGTGTTTTCCCAGCATCAAGCCCCGCCTCACCGATTCCGTCCTTACAGTGTTGATCCGGAATCGGTTGTCCGATGCGCGGGCGGTCGATTTCGGAGTGATCCTCGTAGACTCCACGCATCTGAAGGTTTATCCTTCGTACGTTGAATTGAGCTATTTCTGACTCCGGGGTTATAGCCACTCCTCGTCAACCGACATCTCCAAAGTATCGTTCAGCATGCCGACTTTTATACACATACTAAGATGAATGCGGCCTCCCGAGATTCTATCATCCACCTTGTACACGCGCTCTTCCTCAAACACCCTACGAATACTTGTCAACCCAGCCATGTTCTTTCTCTTTCTCCCATCTATTTCGGCACGTTGTCAGTCGCTGACCGCCGACTCCTCAATATCTTCTCTCTTCTCGAGGAGACAAGAAAAACATCAGCAGCATCGTTGTTGACGCGCTCCGCGTCAGGTTCAGACGACCCCTTGGATGTCCTTTTGAATCTCAATCCCGCCTCTGTCTTTCGAGCCTGTCTTTTCTTCCCTTCTTGGAGGAAATTAGATGATCTGGGACATCATCTTGGCACCACACACCCCCTCGACGCGCGAATTTGTGACCCTGTGTTCGTCGTCTTGCTTGTCGCTCATGTTCTAGCTACCCGACGGCCTTCCTCCACTACGCAATGGGTCCAATTGTTCCGAACTAACGTTGTCAGCTTGCTAATCCGCTCACTCTCGTCTCGGAATGGTTTACTCCGCGATACATGTGTAGCCCAGATCAGCGCCATCGTGGGTGCTCTCCAGGTACGTCAACAATTTTTCTTCCCACAGAACGGAGTTAACCACATCCCCAAAAGGATGCGGATATGCAAGAAAAACCTCATGTCCTTTATATCTTACACCTACTGAAGGATGCTTTCAATGAACCCCTCGAAGAGGGACCATCTCAGCGATTGTCGTCATTCTCAACGTTGCTTCTCGCCCACGCCCTGCGTGGTGTTTTTTATCCAGAACATTTTATTTACCCTCTCACAGCACGTTTCCTTCTCCAGCGACCGGAGCTCGATACAACCGACGTCCCAATGTTGTATGCTATGTTGTACAGCAGTTCCGATGACTGGAGAAAAGAGCGCAGTTGGATTCTGAAAATTCTTGCAGATGCTATGCTTAGCGCAGGGGACGAAGAATGGAGAATCTTCAAGCGGAGACATACTTGGGACTTGTTGGCTAGTCTGTTCCAGAGCGAGTGGCAAGATCGAGCACTGAGAAACGATATTTTGGAGGCACGTCCCCGATTTGTCTTTCTCCTCTGGTAAATAATAGGCCTAACAATTTTGCGTCTCAAATAGGTCTTACTCAACCTCACGAATAGTCGACGGATCACTACGTCTCTGATCCTGAAGTCGGGCTTGTTATCGTGGATTGAAATGACGCTTTTGGCCTCTCGAGAAGACGAGGGGTTGTTGTGGATGAAAGTACTGGAGAACATCGTTGACGTCGTCGACCCTGTAAAGTTAGAGTCAGTTACAGGCAGTGAATGGCGCGCCGCAATTGAGAGGTGTATGACTTTACTTCAAGGTGAATCGGGTTCTTAAAATGTCGTCTCCTTGGCTGTGACCCAGGCTAATAGTTTTCTAGCGTCAACATCTCTCATTACAACACTTCGGCTCAAGTCACGCATCGTCATGAAGCTTAGTCTGTTGCCAGGTCCCTCCATTCCCATACTCAATGTTCTCCTTTCAAATTGTCTTGTTGACCTTCGTAACATGGAGAAGGACCTGACCATCGCGACGATCCCAATCACACTGCCATCATCCTCTCACTCGCGGCATACATCCTACAGCCTACGTGAGGTAAACACCGCGGATTCTCACGAGCTCTGGGGAGAAGTCGTTGTCACTCTATGGCGCGCCTCGATGACATCCGGAAGCACGGGCAAGGCATGGGACGAACTCACACAGAGGATACTTGTCTGGAACGTTTTGGTAGATGGCGAAGATCATACGGCAGAGTGGGCACGAAGAGAGGTGGTCTGGAATACGACTCGAACTATGTAATTTGGGCCTTTACAGGCCTACATATGACTTGTATCGATCCATCCTGCCTGAACGAGAGCTGCGGCATCAAACAACGGCATTGAGTCCGACGTCCGAGTCTCAAATACACTGCATAGATTACGGTAAAGAACGAACGAGATCAAACTTTGCCAGAACACTGACTCGGACTGGCAAAGTAAACGAGAGGCCTCCATGGGAGTACAGTGGACCCTGAAATAGCCAATTCCAACATGTGTCACTACGTCCTACGCAACAGTAGAACCAGAAACGGAGCGATCCCGGCTGGCCTCGTCAACAATAACGAAATGATGGGTAAGAACCCATTATTCCTTATTGTTCTGTACAGACTGGGGTGGTGAAGACGTACAGAGGCGTATTTCTTTTTAAGCAGGGCGGGGGGGCGATAGAAATTACATCCCAGATACCCATGGAAAGGGGAAGAGGGACCTGATTCTGGCTGTTAGAGCTCGTTTCATAGGACGAAGATCACGCTGCAGTCCAAGCAGGGTATTACAGAACAAGTCGGTGTGTGGCCCTACTAACAAAAACAAGTCAAGCTGGCTGCGAAAACGGTCACTGGATGTGGACCGTGGGACACACTCAACGCAGAAAATCCAGTGCACGTGCACTTCATTGCTTTGTGCCTCACCACAGCTCATGCGCCGTCGCAGATCTGAGCAACTCTTTGCCTCTTTCACATGCGGGCTCAGGGTACTGTCGGACGAGGGGAGATGGAGAAGCCCGTGTTCGCAATTAAGCCGGAGCGCCCCTCTTCTCTCCGTCGTCTCTAATTTCGGGGACGCCAGTGTGGCGGGTGCTTGACTATGCCGTTCACACATTTCTTCGCTTCTTTGTAAGTAGAATTCTTCTGGTTAATATATGAGTTTTGCGTCCTCCTAGGATCCTTAGGGGGGTTCATTTCATTTTCATTAATTGGGTGCCCCTCGCCGTGCCGTGCCGCAATGATGGTGCCCAGGGTTTCGTGGCCTCGTGGAGGTGGCACTTTGGCACGCCGTTGGCTGGACATGGACATGGACAATGCTCAAGCCAGTTATAACAAGAGGACCCCCCTTTCCCCCTCACGGCCTCACCCCCGAATCCCTTGTGCTTGAACCAACGCTTGGAGGTTTGCATAGCCCAAGTTCCCCTGACTCCCTTTGTGGATTACAATTGTTGTCCCTGCTGTTCTAACGCATTTGCCTTGCTTGTTCAAGTTTTGCCAGTGGCACCAATACGCATTTATAGCTTCATCCTACACCCTATACGCATCCCTCCACACATTGCTACCTTCCCGCAACAACATGAGGTCATTCACGGTAAGTTCTCCCCTACCTATCCCCCTCGTGCGTGCCCTTTACCACCATTCGCACGGTCTTATTAATCTCCCACATTCATGCAGGCATTTCACCTCACACACCCAGTCGGACCGTCGTCCTCGCCCCCGCCCCCCACGTCCATGTCTCTTTCCCACTCTCTCGAATGGCACATGCTTATCCGGCCATTCAGAGAAATCGCCAACCGGCTGGCTCACTTCTGGTCGTACCTCAGCATCAACCTCAGCGTCAATCTCCCGAGTCCTCCAAGGCTGAGCCTCTGGGATTTCCTCCCGGGACGTGGGCGTGGATGCTACAGGCATTACCGATCTCTAGCCGAGGAGCAGAAATGGTGGGATGAGTCGGCGCGAATTCGGGGGGCATTCTTTGCACCTTTGGACGCGCGTTATGATGGAAGAGGAAGAGCCAAGAAGATCTCCGCACCAGACTACCGTAGCCCGATCCCGCTTATCATGTCCTACGTCCCGCGGCTACTACCGCAATACCGCGATCACTGCCGCTTGGACGATGCGGCGACCGAGTGCGAGCTGACGCCGTCCGTTTATCGAAAATGGCACAGACTGGTGTTCCCCAATGAGGTACGCCCTGCTACCCCAACTTCGAGGAGAACGCCGGATTGATGGGCCTTGACAATCGTTGTAGACTTTACCGTCCAGAAGCGAAGCAGCGAGAGTTATCAGATACCTTAGCACGCGTGATCGTCGGGAGATCGCGCGAATTGCACGCCTCGTCCCTGACGAGGCAGTGGCGCAAAAAGGGTTCTCACCATCATCGACATACCGAGACCTCTGGACGAGCTGGCTCGAACACAAGGGCCCCGATTTGACTATTGTTTTCGAATGATCGCCCTGGACTGTTTTCGCTTATTTGTACATGTATCCTTATTTGGGCATAGGTCTGATATCGCATTGTAGACGTAGATGAGCCTGCAATACAAAAAAAAACCTCCTCACATCTGTGCACGGCGCATGATGTTCCGCCTTACTCTCCGCCTCTCACTGCCTACTCCAGCACTACGACCCCAGCGCAAGAACGGTACGTCTACACCTGAATCGGCGCCGCCTTCCGCGTTACGGAAATCTAGCCATCCCCATACGGGGAGCTGGAGCTCGCCCATGACAAGAATTCGAGCGTTCACCAATGTTTCCGGTGGCACAGGCGTGAGGAGCTGTATCTTTGACCCGTCGTTCGATACGCCCCGTACGAGCGCAAGACCGAGGCAGTTCGAGGACGCAGGATCGGGCGGCGGAGACGCAGGCGTGTAATGTTCTTCGATCCCTTCTGGAGGCGGTTGGGCAGAGACGAGCGCGACGATCGCACCCGCCAGCACCCGCCCTAATTCGGTCCGGACGACGTCTTCAGCGCCGGCGCCGGTAAGCACGATGCGATCAAGCGCGAGACTCGACGTGATCTCGTAAGGCGGGTGCGCACAGAGAGGAAGGTCCGTGTTCCAACGAGAGGCGGCTGTCTGTCCGAGAGGGGTGGGTTGTATGGGGTCGGGGAATACTGCGTGGAAATAGGAAAGCAGAGAAAGCGCTCGGTGGTCGGACGGGGTGAATCGCTGCGGAGGTGTAATAGGATCTAAAGTGTGAACCAGCGGCCCTTCTGGTTCGACGGCACCGTTGGAGGAGGAGGTTTCGAACGAGAAGATGTCGGAGGGTTGAACGAATTCCTCGATTTGTCGCGAGAGGTCGGCACCGAGGCCTTTTGTCCAACCCATGGTATTAATAACTAGCGGGATGAGGTCCGCGATGCGATCGTCCTCTTCATCATCCTCAATGTCAACAAATGAGGTTGCGAATTGAAGATCTAGGCGGTAAACTTCGACCAATGTCTGAATGGCGCGCAGGTAATGTGACGGTGAAGAACGTGGATTATGTGCACCAATATAGTGCGCTTGGTGTGGAATGGTGGTGTGCGTGAAAGGCGGTCCGAAAACAGGTCGCTCAATTATATTCAAAGCTACCATTCCGCCAGGAGTGAACTCGGATTGGCCTAGGTCGCATTCGAGGAATGCCACTCGACGATATCTAGACAAGGGTCGGTAAGTATGACAGTTTACGATGGGTATCAGCTGCATACCGGGAGCTCAATCTGTTGACAAGCATACGAGCAAATGTACTCTTTCCCGAATTTTTCTGCCCCTTCACCATAAGAACATGAGGTTTAGGGAGGCCCACTGCCTCGTCTGCGGAGAGAAATGGCGCCGCAAAAAATGTAGCCTCCCAGGACGATGGTACCTGAAAGGCATGCATACCACGGACGGCTTGGGATACCTGGGATCCTACGTGAGCGAAGTAAACGCCCTCGGAGAACGAGAAAACATACGAAGTGAACGCCTCCCAAAGGTATGTCAGAGGCTCCCTCAAAATCAGCCTGATAGAAAACGCCTTCAAAGGTACGCATGACGCGTCCGAGGCCCTCAATGCCTGTCCGCAGCTCTTGCAACACAATGATCACATCACCTTCATCAATAACGCTTGTGATTCGAGTGGGTGTATCACATAGCGATTTTGATGATTCTCCATGTGCTGCGAGCGCCTCGATCACGGGAATAGGAGACGACCGCGGAGCGAAGACGCGGTGGAGGACCCGGGAAGGCGGGATAATTGTCCCCAACAAGGAGATGGAGCCACGGAGGACACGGAGTCGATATGCCCCCACGAACGACACTGTTGCTGATGGGGAGAGTACCAAGATGATAGCAGATCCGCTTAGGCCAAGCGCCGACCCTTCGTCCAAGGAGAGTCGAAAGAGGTTCTGTCCGTGGATTGGCCGGTATGTGGATAGTATTTGGGGTTTCTCGATAGGAAGAGGGCGATTATAAGGAAAGAGCTGCGAGAGATCCGTGTCAGGTTGCTCCGACTCGCTGGCGTCCGACGCATAGTCAGAAGAGTCCGCGAGAGGGACGGCTGGGCGACTGGGAGAATATGTCGTACGCTCTCGCAGAGAAGGCTCCAAGGGGCGCTCATGCAGGACCGGAGTGGGTTCTTGCTGGTCCAAAGTTATTGACATATTTGAGTCATCATCGCTGTCCTTGGACACGGTCGTTGTAATGTCATTTTTTTGTTCGAAATGTGATTTTGAGGTAGCTTTTCTTGCCTTTTTTGTGGAAGAATTCGGGCCTGCAGTGTTAGTGTGCCGACGCTTTGTCGAGGGTTTGGGAGAGGGTGATAGACTGGAGATGTTTTGATGCTGCAGACGGGCCTTGCGGGCAGCGATGGCGCTTAGCATAGAGCAAAGGGGGTTACAGGGTCGGCTAACGCTCGTTTACAGTTTACACCCTTTGACTTGGCCGTCTTTCCTTTAGAATCTCTTTATTCCTTTTCCTCTCTATCAGCGCTCACACGCCCTTTTCCCTTTTCCCTTACTTAGACACCAACGGTCAGCGCCTAACCTCTCTCTCACCGAATGGAATCCCCTTCCCCGCTTCGGCCACATCGTCAGGACACCTTCGACTTGCATGAAGCAATTGTCTCGGATGAGCCTTATCTCGTACAAATGCACGGGGACGCCTATCCATCCGACGAGGAACACTCAATGATGGATGACGACTCTGATCCAGACGAGCGTGATGGCGACTATGCCGACGACGACGATCGCTCATCCTCTCTTTCAATCCCCAATGAATCGATCGACTTCGATCTGGTATACTCCCTACACAGCTTCGCCGCAACCGTCGAAGGCCAGGCCAGCGTCGTCAAAGGCGACAGCCTCGTCTTGATGGATGATAGCAATAGCTACTGGTGGCTCGTGCGCGTTCTAAAAACACAAGAGATCGGCTATATACCAGCAGAAAATATAGAAACGCCGTTCGAGCGTCTTGCGAGGCTCAACAAGCATCGCAATGTTGACGTATGTGCTTTCACGGCCTTCAATATATTCTCGAAATAACTCGTGTCACAGCTAGCTTCGGCTACACAGGCTGAGATGCAAGACGGCCTTCAAGAGTCTCGCGACCGCTTTCGTAACAACATGTCATCCCGTGCTGGTTCTAACTCCCCTACTCCCGGCAATGACGCACGTGCGATTGCGCGGTCACGACAACATGCACGACGATCCGTTATTTTCACCCCTGCTCTACAAGTTCACCGCTATCCTCCTGCAGTATGGGGGGAAGAGGAGGAAGTGGACGATGACGACGAGTGGGATGTTGGCGGTTATGAGGACGAGGATCCGTCACTCGCGGAGGATGTTGCATTGGCAGAGCAAGAGCGCCGA